>CM070030.1:1400336-1447836 GCA_036247105.1 Cirrhinus mrigala
TCCGGGAATCATGTTGGTCTGTAAGGGAACATGTAAACGCACACTTCAATGAATTCTGTATTTTTGCTCCATTTAATAGAAGATTTTTCTAATAAGCGTGACTCACGTCTCTGAGGTTGAAGGTGATCTCCAGGTTGCTCCAGAAGTGGTCGGAGAACTCCGGGTACATGTCCAGCACCTCCAGAACGTCGTCTCTGTGGATCTTATGAAGGTCGCAGTATGTCAGCGCTCTCACGTCTGCGTTGGATTTCCCAGGCCGTGCGTACAGGTTGATGGGTTCCCCGAATATATCATTCTTCCCTAGGAATTACACAAGACACATCCATAAACAATCAGACAGAGATCTATACATTTATGCTTACTTTTTTATATCTTCTAAGCAGAAGGAAGATATTGTCTACAGTTTGGTCTAATTGTAGCTGGAAACATTTCTAGCAAATGTAAACACTCTGCAACTCCATTTAACTGATTAACCCTTTTTTATCCCATAATATTTTACTTCTACATCACAGCGAAGACAGAATTTAGCTTAATGCACCTACAGTTTTATTTATCTGTGTTTCTGCATTTTAATACTTTGCTTTTTGGTATTACATTATGCATATTTTTATGTATAGATTATATATCTATTTTTATATTCATTATTTCATTTTGTATTTTATAAAATATAATAGAATATAATATATTTTATATATTTAATTTTATACCTTTTGTCTGTTTACATTATACACATTATTACATTATATATATATATATATATGATACATACAGGACAGGAAAATAGTGTACCTGCATTTTTTTTAACCTACGCTTGTGCATTTTAATGCTTTGAAATATTGTTATCTATGTTCATATATTTTTATTTAAATAAATTATATTTTATTTTATTTAAATATTTTAATATATTTTATAAAAATATGTTATATATTATAAATATATTATTTATATTTTCATTTTAATTTTGTATATAATATAATATAATATACTTCCTTTTTGTCTGTTTATATTATTTATTTATTCATTGACATTACATTATTTATCCATTCATTCAACTGTGATTTATTTATTTTGTAAATATATATATATATATATATATATATATATATATATATATTTTTTATGATACATACAGGACAGGAAAATAGTGTACCTGCATTTTTTTTACCTACGCTTGTGCATTTTAATGCTTTACTTTTATGCATTTAATAATTTCTATATATATTTGAAATATTGTTAGCTATGTTCATATATTTTCATTTAAATAAATAATATTTTTATTTTATTTAAATATTTTAATATATTGTATTAATATTTTATAAAATATATTATATGTTATCAGTATATTATTTATATTTTAATTTTGTATATAATATAATATAATATAATATAATATAATATATTATAATATAATATGCTTCCTTTTTGTCTGTTTATATTATTTTTTTATTCACTTGACATTACATTATTAATTCATTCATTCAACTGTGATTGATTTATTTTGAATTTATTTAAGTTTTTATGATACATACAGGACAGGAAAATAGTGTACCTGCAATTTTTTTATCTACACTTGTGCATTTTAATGCTTTACTTTTATGCATTTATTAATTTGGATTTTTTTTTTCAATATTGTTATCTATTTTAATATATTTTAAATATATTATTTATATATATTTTTTAATCATTACCTCTATTTTGTCAGATTTTTTTTTTCATGTATTTATTTATGTACTTACTTATGAAATCGTTTTTTTATGATACAAATTGGACTGAAAAAATACATACTATAAACTAAATAAATACTATAAATAAATTAGATAAATGCAACATATTTTGCTCTAATTCTCATACAAAACAACTTTATGACTTCAGAAGACTTGGACTGTCATGCATGAGTGATACGAACTATTTTAATAGTCTTTAATAGTCTATTTGAAGCTTGACAGTAATGTTCTGCTAAACATCTGCTTTTGTTTTGCACAGAAGAAATGCAGTCATGCAGGAAAGTCATAAGGGTGAGTAAATGATTTTTAGGTGAATTAATCTTTGAAGCGTGTGCATTCGGAGTTACACAGTTTTACAGATGACATCCTCTAGGTGGCACTAGAGGATAAACACAGAATCTGACCTTACAGTACAAACTTTGTTGCATTCTAACAGGAAATACAGCTAGAATGGCTTAAAAGATCTTAGATACCTAAAAATAAGTGTTGTATGTAGTATGCAAAATCCAGGATTTGACAAATCATCATCACTGAAACTTCACAGATAAAATAAGTCCTACCTAAGATGGCCACCACAACATCTCCACGTAAGATCTCGATGGATCCACGGGAGATGAAGTAGAGCGCGGTCAGGACGTCTCCGGCGTGCACCAGCGTGTCTCCCGGCGGGGCGTGTGTGGTCTTGAACTTCATGGCCAGCGCACGCAAACACCCTTTACTGGAGCCCTTGAACGCTTTACAGTTCTGCAGGAGAGTTCGGTTCAGATGCAGACAGATATCAGCCTGCAGACACTCTGGGAAACCCTTCAGCACCTGAAAGAGCAGATAAAAACAAATATTAAAAGCTGAAAAGCACTTTTTCTGTAAGCTATAGACATTTAAAAGTTCGGAGTTGGTAAGATTTGTTAATGGTTTTGAAAGAAGTTTCTTCTGTTCAGCTTCAAAGCTGCTTAAATTGATGAAAAATACAGTAAAAATATGAAATATTATTACTATTTGAAATAGCAGACTTCTATGTGAATGTCTTTTAAAATGTAATTTATTTCTGTGATCAAAGCTGAATTTTTCAGCATCATTACTCCAGTCACATGATCCTTCAGAAATCATTCTAATATGCTAATTTGCTGGTCAACAAACACTTTTGATTATTATCAATGTTGAAAACACATTTCTGCCCAATATTTTAGTGGAAACTGATATATTTTATTTTTCAGGATTCACAGATGAATAGAAAGTTGCAAAGCTTCACGGGTTCTGCAGCCTCATAAAACATATTAAGTACACAAACTCTTATGTTCTTCTAGTACTTTCTTGTCTTTAAATCAACGATTTAATGTTGTGCTTCATTTCAGAGCTGAGTGGTTCAGTAAAGAATTTTTCGAAAAATCAATGAAAAAATTACAGTCCACATCATTTCACTCAGGAGCACAGCAATCATAACAGCCTCGACTGTCCAATCAGAACGCTCCACTGCTCCTTAATGAGAGGAGCTGACGGGCGGAGGTGGACGCTCATTTGTTTTCTTTACTTGAACGCGTAATCTCGTTAAACTCTACATTTGGGGCTGGTAATAGTAGAGGATGTACTAGTGAGGACGTTTGCTAAATGGGCTCATTATTTATAACACACATTCATGTAATCCAGCTCACAAATCACTTTAAAGGTGATGCATGTGAGTTTATTAGTGTTAAAGGAGCAGTTCATTCAAAAATGATTCACAAGATGTAGATGAGTTTCTTCATCAGATTTGGAGAAATGTAGCATTGCATCACTTGCTCACCAATAGATCCTCTGTAGTGAATGGGTGCCGTCAGAATGAGAGCTGTTATTAATTGATGTTAACTGATGGACTGGAGTGGTGTGAATTACTTGTGGATTATTGAGATGTTTTTATCAGCTGTTTGGACTCTCAATCTGACGGCACCCATTCACATCCATTGTTGAGCAAGTGGTAAAATGCTACATTTCTCCAAATCTGATGAAGAAACAAACTCATCTACCTCTTGGATGACCTGAGGGCGGTGTAAGGTGCTGTAAGGACTCACGGCGTTCATGTCGATGCCGTTGGTGTAGGACCAGGCGTGTTGGAAATATTCCTCCAGTCTCTGGCGCAGCGGGTTGGGAATCTGATGGAAGCGGATGAACTCTCTCACCCGCAGCATCTGAGTGTGATAACGAGCCGTTCCGGAGTACAGCCGCTGGATGATGGCTGACACGTTCCCGAAGATACTGGCGTACATGAGCGCTGAACAGGAACAGGAAGGGCAAGGTTAAAAATAGCGTCATGATGAAGCACCTACACAGGTACCTGCTTCACACTTTACCGCTGTGACATCTGCTTAGATCAGCGCCAGTTTCCTCACGGGTCGAGCTGGCGGACAAAACTAGTTATGCTGTTAACTAGCACATTTTTGTGCTGTTATAAACATCCCACAGCATAAAAAAACACAATTACGATCTTAGACCTACAGTTTGATCTTTTGAAATTTTAAAAGAATTTTAAAATTTCATGTTTGATTCAATGTTACTTGCTGTTTCCTTGTAAATAATTGTAAAATTTACTGATTGAAAATGGTTTCTAAACTCATCTAAACTGTTTTTTTTTGTTTGTTTGTTTTTGTAAATAAAACAGACTACTGGAGTATGTTTTAAAAGAAAATTTTATTTAAGCACTTTTTTTTTTAATTTCAGCACAAATTTATTTCATGTTTAAAATATTGTGTTATTTTTGCTGTTTCTTTGTGATTAATTGTGAAATTAACTCAATTTCTGAGTGAAAACTGCTTCTACACTGTAAAAAAAAATATTATATACGTATTTTATATATTTAATTATTTTGTAAATAAAACAAAGATTATTGGAGTTTGTTTTACAAGAAAAAAAATCAGTCTTTAAACTTCAACATTTCTTGTTTAATTCAATGTGTTACAAATTAATCATGAAATTTACTAGCAATTTCTGAGTGAGAATCAAAAAAAGGTATTTATTGAAACAAGATTAACAATAAAAAAATATTTCAGTCTTTCTACTAGTGTTATTTTAGTATCATTGAGATACTATTTCTATTTACATTTGGAATTAGTTTTTATTTTTATATTTTCTGTTTTATGTTATATTAATGTTAATGTTGTATTATTGTTTTAGTATTGTAGTTTTAAAGTTTTAGTAATTGTGTTGTGTTTTGTCATTATTATTATTATTAAATATGTATATGTAATTTTTATTCATTTTACTTCTGTTTTAGTTTTAGGTATTTTATTACATTAATTTAAACTAATTTAAAATGAGAAATCTTGGCAGATAGCTGAAATATTTGTTCATGCTTTTGTATTTATTTAAGTATAATATAAGTAATTTTGTTATCGGGTCACTCTGAAATTCTTTAAAAAAATTAAAGTAAATAAAATAAATTTTTATGAGAACATGCTACAAAAAATAATAAAAAATAAATTATTTATTGAAGCATGTTTTACAAGAAAAAAACTCTTTTAGTCTTTCTACTAGTGTTATTTTAGTATGACTGAGATACTATTATTGTTTCTATTAATATTTGGAATCAGTTTTTATTTATATATATATATATATATTTCTGTTTATGTTATATTAATGTTAATGTTATATTATTGTTTTATTATTGTAGTTTTAAAGTTTTAGTAATGGTGTTGTGTTTTGTCATTATTATTATTGTTATTATTATTAATAAATATGTATATGTCATTTTTATTAATTTTATTACATTAATTTAAACTAATTGAAAATGAGAAATTTTGGCAAATAGATGAAATAAAATATTTTTTATGCTTTTGTATTTATTTCAGTATAATATAAGTAATTTTGTTATCAGGTCACTCTGAAATTCTTTAAAACATTAAATTAAATTAAATTAAATTCTATGAGAATCATTTCTATGCTGCAAAAAAATATAAAATTAAATAAAAATTAATTAATTATTTATTGAGGCATGTTTTACAAGAAAAAAACTATTTCAGTTTTCTACCAGTGTTTTATAGTATAATTGAGATACTATTATAGTTTCTATTAATATTTGGAATCAGTTTTTATTTTTATATTTAGTGTTTTAATTTTAGTAAAATGTAAATATTTCTGTTGTGTGTTTTTGTAATTTTTAGTAATTTTTGTTTTATGTCTACATATGTGTATTTTTTTTATTAAGTTATTTTAGTAGATCAAGTAAATTAAATATCTCATTGGAAACTTTCTGAAATTAAGCGTTTTTTTTTTTTTTTTAGTTAATGTTTTTTTAGTTATTGTTTTTATTAATGGTTTCACAATTTGTTTCAGTTTTAGTTAACAATAATAACCCATCTTTAATTTACTGTTACTTGCTGTTTCTTTGTAATTAATTGTGAGTGAAAGTTGGTCTACACCAGTTTGTTTCCAGTGTTTACAGACCCCAAGAGCTTCAGTGAAAGTGTTTCAGAGTGACTCTAAATGACAGCCTTGAAGATGTCTCCCTGTATTCATCACTAGATGACCTCTATAAAAGCGTCTGGATTCAGAGCCATCTATTCTGCTGTTTTACACTTATATGACTGCGGTGGTCACTGGCTGATCTCAGAGCAGGTGGGCAGCACTATGAATCACACTACAAAAGCAGCAAAATTAGCAACAAAGAAGGAGCTGGAGAAGCTCAAACGCTAGAGCACGGTGCTAGAAACAGCGAATCTCATTCTCACTTTGCCAAATGAATACATTTCATTTGGGGGACAGAATATCTATACATACATGCAGTAAAAATATGATTGATCAAACAAGGCTTTTTGCAGTCATTCAGCTGTTAAATGTAATGAATAATCTTGTAGCAGATCGAAGAGGTCGTGTTGATTTTCTCCTTTTGAACTTTCGCCCTCGTCCAAAATGTAACTCTGCAGTGCTGATGATAAATGCTTCTACCAGCCATAAAAACGGAAATTACTTCACGGTTATTGAGGTCTAATATATGTGAGGCAGTGATATTAACTTGCCAATTTTTCATTAATTGCTGCGATCAGGACCTACGAAAATGAGCTATCAAATTGATTTGTCACCAAACATGAAAAAGGGAGGATGTTTCATCAGCATGTGATGAGGTTCGATCATAAAGTGCACAATAAAAAGAGGTCTATTAAAAAGCTGCTTAGAGAACAAACACATGCATCCCTAATGAAGGTTTCATCTGATCTACAAGACATTCAGGATGAAGGTCAACACTCAGATGCGGCTCAATGGGTCAATTATGCTTGATTTGTTTTCTCCGGATCTATTTAGTTAATTAAAAACAAATTAAAAAAGCAGTTTATACACACACAATGTACCTAGTTTATGATGAATGTTTTCAACGTCTGGAACGAAGTTTATTGTCATCAGATCATAACATAGAAAAAAGGCTCATCAAAATGCTACACACACACACACACATATATTATAGTTTTAGTATTGTGGTTTTAAAGTTTTAGTAATAGTGTTGTGTTTTGTCATTATTATTATTATTATAATTTCTATTAAATATGTAGATGTAGTTTTTATTCATTTTACTTCTGTTTTAGTTTTAAGAATTTTATTACATTAATTTAAATTAATTAAAAATAAGAAATGTTGGCAATTAGCTGAAATGATTGTTTATGCCTTTGTTTTTATTTATTTCAGTATAAGTAATTTTGGTCACTCTGAAATGTAAAAAAAAAAAATAATTATAAAATAAAATATAAATAAAAAAGGTATTATAAAAATATAAATAAATAAAATAAATATATTATTATATTATATTTTTATAATGTAGTTTAACAAAACCTTTTACTATGTATATTATCAAAGAAAGGGTGTTTTTGAGGTCTCAGAAATATCAAAAAATATATAATTTGCAAGAAAAATTCATGATATTCTTGATTAAAAAATTATTGAAATTTGTAAAAAAAAAAAAAAAAAAAATATATATATATATATATATATATATATATATATATCTATTCTTTTCTAAATATATATATTCTTTTTATCCAAAATAAAGAAAGTTTTAATTTTGTTATGCTACATTTTTAGGCATTTTTGAAACAAAATCAGAGACAAAATATCTCACGATATTCTTGATTCAAAAATTAATGAAACTTGTAAAAAAACAACAAAAAAAAACATTAAAAAATATAAATTAAAAAACAAATAATAAATACATATATATATATATATCTTTTTATCCAAAATAACATTATTACATTTTGTTATACTACTTTTTTAGTCATTTTTGAAACAAAATCAGAAACCAACACGAATTCAAATATTGTATTTTTAAGAATGTTTTAAACTAGATTTACAAAAAATTGTCCCATTATCTCACATCTCCTAACTTACGGCTGACCCTTAAACAGCGAAACTATACTCACATCCTATCAGCATGACGCAGATGGAGAAGATCTTCTCTGAGTTGGTGTTGGGCGACACGTTTCCGAAGCCCACGCTGGTCAAGCTGCTGAAAGTGAAGTATAAAGCGGTCACGTATTTATCCTTGATGCTGGGTCCCGACCCCTTGATGCTGCTGTTGTACGGTTTTCCCAGATCCACGCCGAGCGAGTGCAGCCAGCCGATGGAGCGGTTCTGCTCCACGTTCCCGATGGCGTACCAGATACAGGCCAGCCAATGAGCGATCAGAGCGAATGTGCACATGAGCAGAAAGAGGACGGCCGCACCGTACTCAGAGTAACGGTCCAGTTTACGTGCAACACGGACGAGACGTAAAAGACGCGCCGTCTTGAGCAGCCCGATGAGGGTGGTCTGTTGAGTTGGCTGAAAAAGACAGTAAAACAAAAAAAAATTACAGATATTATTTTTATAAAAGTAGAAATGTATTAGACAGATTTATAGCATGGCTTCTGCAGGTTTTATAAAGGTAAATTTAAGTCACAATTTTTTTGACTTTTTATATATAACGTGAGATATAAACTCACATTGCAGACTTTTTCTCAGAATTGTGACAATTGCAGAGAATTGCAATTTATAACTTTCAATTGTAATTTTATATCCACAGTTCTGAAAAAAATCTGAATTGCGAGTTTCTATCACACAATTTAGAGAAAAAAAAGTCAGAATAGTAAGAAAAAAGTCAGAATTGCGAGTTTATATCTTGCAATTCTGACTTTAGAACTTGCAATTGTGATTTTATATCTGTAATTCTGAAAAAAAAATCTGAATTGCAAGTTTTTTTCACACAATTCTGAGAGAAGTCAGAATTGTGAGTTTATATCTTGCAATTCTGACTTTTTTCTCACTATTCTGACTTTTTTTTCTCAGAATTGTGTGATAAAAACTCACAATTCAGACTTTTTTTCAGAAATGTGGATATAAAATTGCAATTGCAAATTATAAATTGCAATTCTCTGCAATTTTCGCAATTCTGAGAAAAAGTCTGAAATGTGAGTTTATATCTCGGAATTCTGACTTTATTTCTCAGAATTGCAACTTTATTTCTTTGTTACTTTGTTAGAATTGCAAGTTTTTAATCACACAATTCTGAGAAAAATGTCAGAATAGCGAGAAAAAAGTCAGAATTGCGAGTTTTTAATCACACAATTCTGAGATAAAAAGTCAAAATAGTGAGAAAAAAAGCCAGAATCGTGAGTTTGTATCTTGCAATTCTGACTTTATAACTTGCAATTGTGATTTTATATCTGCAATTCTGAGAAAAAAAGTCAGAATTGCGACTTCATATCTTGCAGTTCTGACTTTATAACTTGCAATTGCGATTTTATATCCACAATTCTGAAACAAAAAGTTGGAATTGCGAGTTTGTATCACAATTCTGAGAAAATAGCGAAATCGTGAAAAAAAAAAAGTCAGAATTGCGAGTTTATATTATGCAATTCTGACTTTATAACTTGCAATTGTGCTTTTATATCCACAATTCTGAAAAAAAGTCTGAACTGCGAGTTTGTATACAATTCTGAGAAAAAAGGTCAGAATATTGAGAAAAAAAGTCAGAATTGCAAGTTTTATTACACAATTCTGAGAAAAAAGTCAGAATTGCGAGTTTTTATCACAATTCTGAGATAAAAAGTGAGAATAATGGAAAAAAAGTCAGAATTGCGAGTTTGTATCACACAATTCTGAAAAAAAAAGTCAGAATTGTGAGATAGAAAGTCGCAATAACCTTTTTTATTTTTTATTCAGTGGTGGAAACAGGCTTTTGTAAATTTTAAAGGGACAGTTCACCCAAAAATGAAAATTCTGTCATCATTTACCCTATTAAATTTCATAGTATCTTTTTCCATACTATGGAAGTCAATGGCTACCAGCAACTGTTTGGTAGCCCACATTCTTCAGAATATCTTATTTTGCGTTTAAAAGAAGAAAGAAACTCATACAGGTTTGGAACACCTTGGTCTAAAGTAAATGATGACAGAATTTTCATTTTTGGGTGAACTATCACTTTAAGGAACACAAAGTCTTGTATTAGCAAAACTTTAAAGTTTGCAAATACAACCTACAAACCAGTCTCTATTACTTTTTAAATCATTTCACAAAAAAAAAAAAAAAAATCTTAGTGCTTGATTATCTCTGTTCCCAACCACTAGATAGAAAAACAACTTGTACTGTTTCTTATGACTACAATGCAAAATAGTGATGTTCTTTCTCAATATTTTTGTCCTGTGCAAATGTCTAAAGATTCTTAAATCAAGATGCATTTAGTTTGAGAAGCAAAATTACACAGGATACATCTTGTTTTATGTAACATTGATCAAAATGATATTAGTTATATCTGCCAGTGAGGTCAGAAAAATCAATTTAATTCAAAGGGAAACAAGATTTTATTTGACTCTGACAGATGTTTGTTCTCGTTTTAAGAATAAACTCATTTAGTTTTGTTCAGTTTTTCAGAAAACAAGACTTAATATGTGCATTTCGCATTTCAAATAAATCTATCTTGATTTAAGGATGTTCAGATTTGAGCATTTATTAGACATTTTTGATTGCTGCTCACTGAAGAAACAAATGTGTGCGATTTCATTCATATAAGACTCATGTAAGAGCTTTCTTTGGGGATTCTGCTCATATTTTACTGCTCAGGAAAATTTCTTCATGCATTTAATGCTGTGACTTTATGAATGTAAGACTTTCTGCATCTATTTAAGACCTTTTTAAGGCCTTAATTTGTAAAACCCTACTGCAGGTCTTAAAAGCTGTTCAGTCGGAGCAGAAGTCTTAAATTCAAAGTCATTCCATTAAGTGTTGCATGTATTGTAAAATGAATAACTTCCTCTGTATTCTTCCTCTGTTTTCTATGGAAGCCCATTTCTACCACTGAATAAGAAAATAAAACAGGTAATTGTGACTTTTTATCTTGCAATTCTGTTCTCAGAATTGTGAGATATAAACTTGCAAATGCATAAATTTTTTTTTCTCAAAATCAGAACTTATTAGAAATTATAACTCACAATTGTGAGTTTATATCTCAGAATTCCGAGAACATAAATCAGAATTTTGAGAAAAATGGCATAATTGTGAGATATAAACTCACAATTACCTTGCTATATATATATATATATATATATATATATATATATATATTTTTTTTTTAGTGGTACTTTTATAGTTTTTCAATACAAATATCTGAACATCTTTAAATCAAGATACATTTACTTGAGATGCAAATCAAAAATTTGATGTCTTGTCTGAAAAATGATATAAAATTACATGTGATATTTGTTCTTGTTTTAATAATAAAATCACTGCATTGTGATCAGTTTCTTATAACTTCCTATTTTATATCATGTTGCTTCTCAAGTAAATGCATCTTGATTTAAGAATCTGTGCACTATATATATATATATATATATGTGTGTGTGTGTATATTTATATAGCAATCAATTTATCATAAGAGCTGTTAACACATGCAGTTGAAAGTTGAAAAGTTTGAAGTGTAAAACAAATTAGCACACAAGAGCTGGAGCACAGAGAAGAGCATCAAAGCCTTATTTCCCATGATCCCCCTCACCTCTGCGCTCATCTCCTCCCCGGTGCGGTCAATGAGCAGGTCGAAAGGAATGGCGGCCACCATGTCGATGAGGAACCAGCCTTTGAAGTAATGCACGGCGATGCGCAGCGGGTGGCTGACCACCTCGTCGTTGGCGTTGACGTAGGTGGTGCGGAAGTTGATGATGATGTCGATGATGAACATGATGTCCACGATGAGGTCCACCACGTTCAAAGGGCTGCAGGAGTAGCTGCAGTTCTGAACGGAGCCGTCGTCGTCGCCGTTGAGCAGGAACGCGGCGGAGTACGGCGTGAGGATGGCCGTGTAGATCACCAGCAGGAGGATCAGCCAGTCCCACACCGCCTTGAACGGGCTGTAGTGCAGCACCGTCCACTTGTGAATGCGCGGAGTCTGGAGCTTGTACTCCGGCAGGACGTCAGCGCCCAGCGACAGCACCTGGATGGGAAGACACAGAGCAGAACGGATGCTTAAACAGGAAGTGTTTCCGAGCTGCTTGTGTTTAAAAACAGATCACTGAATCGACATCGGCACGCAGAAGAACATCAACGACAGCGAGGAAATTCAGGAATAAATATATGCAATTAATGTTTTTGGCACGAGCCACTAGCTTTGATATTACCTTGCCGTAGTCAGTGTTCTCTCATAATCTATAAATTAATGAATCCACAACAAACTTTTTGTGGATATTAAAAAAAAAAAAAATGTTTTGCACATATAAAATTAAAACACAAAGAGGAACTGTTAAATGGCCAAGGTTCGTGACTAATTCTGGCCTATTTAAATGACAAATAAATGTACAATAATACATTCAATACAAAAACATTTAGACTTGCATATTATACATATATTTAAAAAATGACAAAAAAAAGACAAAAAATGTATTATATAAAATAAAATGTATTATATAAATAACTGAAAAAAAAAAAAAAAATATATATATAGACATATTATTAAAAATAATATTTCAAAAAATTACAAAAACCCATAAAAAATTTACTAAAACATTAACATTAAAATAAAACCAGAATTTTTTAAAATAAAAAATAAATATATATGGCTTTAAATGAAATAAATAAAAAGCTACAAAAGACATATTTTTAACAAATATTAATATTAATAAAAATCTTTTTCAAAATACCAATTAATTATTAATATTATACATACACATATATATTTTAAATATATATTAATAAAAATAATATAAATTAATAAAAAATAATAAAACAATACACACATATATATATTTTAAATGTTAATAATAATAAAAAATGACAAAAACACACAACAAATTTACTAAAATTTTTACATTAAAATAAAACGAGAAAATGTACAAAGTAATTCAATTAAAATTGTGTGTATATATATATATATATATATATATATATATATATATATATATATATACACACTAGTGCTGGGCACTGATTAATCATGATTAATCACATCCAAAATAAAAATATATTTAAGAAAAATATCTTATGTTTATATATTATATTTGGGATGCAATTAATCATGATTAATCATTGCTTGCTGATTAATTATATACTTTAAAATAATTTATATTAAACTTTAACATTAAAATAGAGCCAGAAAATGTAACAACTATTTTTTAAATGGTAATTAAACTATAATAATATCTCAGTAATAGTAAAATAAAAACTAGAATAAATAAATAAGTGACTTTAACGCACACAGTGGAGACAATATTGTAATAACATCGTGAAATATTACCAAAATGAGTGTCTAAAGCAGTAGCACACTAGTGAGGGAGGGTGAATTCACACAAGTGTGTGTTGGTGTGTGAGAGGAGTTGACCTCTCATGACCTCTGCTGATGGGTTTATATAAAGTGCTTGTGCTGCTTCAGGTAAAACTCACTGACGGACGGTTTCTCTGCCATCTGCATAAGTCAAACGCTTTATCTTTTGATGCACGAATGCACACTGCTGTGTGTTTATGTTTAAGTAACGCTGTTTGGAAACATAAGCTCATGTTCTGAAAATATTCTAGCTGTCAGGACATCTTTGAGACACTCGTGCTCTGACAGAAGTATGGAAAGTCAAGTTGAGTTTATTGCATTGTCTCTAATAATTCTATGTATGCACATTTATACACTTGAATATTCATGCATACAGCAATGCACATCATATGTAATAACAGCATTAATCTCCAGCTGAGCTTCATGTGTCGTCTCAGAATCAGCTTCATGTCTGCTGATGGTTTGAGCAGTGGAGCTCCATGTCATCCTCGTCTCATATGGTTCTGCTCAGGCAAACGCAGGGCATCGTGGGGGTCGGCAGGTGTTCGGCACACACAGGCCGCGGGCGAGAGCAGGTGGCGCTCTGACACAACGCTGCTGCACCACAATCACACAGCATTTACAGCAGCACACACTGCTGCGTGAGTCACGATGGGAAATGTCCTCCAGCTGTCTGTCGTTGCTAGTACACGTCAGCTGCGGTGACGGCTGAAAAGAGCAGAAACGCTCAGAACGCATGACTAACGCTAGTGTTTGCACCAGACTGTCCGTGGGCGAATTACGACTAGATCTGGGTGATTTCTGGAGAAAATGTGAGCGGTGTTTGTGTTTACCAATGCAAAACTAGTCGTCGTGATTCTCAGGTGTTGTGGGTGGTTGATAACACCTGTGATCGGTAAAATTTCAAAACAGTGTTTCTATCACGGTTACATGGAAGCCCATTTCCACCACATAAGAAACATAAATCATGCTTTGGTAAATCAAAATGATATTAATTAGGTCTGTATGTGTGGACACGATGAGAGCCACCCAGAAGCATGTGAACACGTAATTCCGTTCACTTCTGCGTCTATTTTTGCTTTTTGTATCTGCAAGTCTCCTTGTAAACACAGTTGCCTGTGACTTAGGTGAAGGTAAACAAGGAAGTGTAACAGTATATTCACAGCAGTTTAATGTTCCTGAGGCCTTCTGTGCATTGAATGTTAATCAAACAACAAAACACAGAGAAAAATCACTTTTGCAGTTTTAACACATTTATTAGATTTAATTGATACAGTGAAGACTATGCAGTGTTATTTTACATTTGATTATTCAATTATGCTGTTTACAATGTTTATTTAATTTGTTTCTTTGTTCTCTGTTATATTTATCAATGTTTGTAATTTGTTTATTTTCTATGCTGATTTACTCTCCTATAAAATCACCCCAATCATTGTTTTCATATTACAATATATATATCGCAAAAATATCGAAATATATCGCAATGTGAGTTTTTTCCAATATCGTGCAGCCCTAATATAAATAGTCAAAATTAAGACATAAAAAGAAATTATGAGATAAAAACTCATAATTATGATAATTAGATTTTTTTTTGTCATAATATAGACTTTTATCTCATAATGACTTTCGACATTTTCGACTCATAACTTAGTTTGTCAGTTCTGAGCTTTTACTCACATAATGACTGTATGTCATTTTGACTTTATCTCATAATAGATTTATCTCATAACTATGACTTCGTATGTCATAATTTTAACCATTTGCCAACATAATTATGACCATTAATAACTATTACTATTACTACTATTACTACGTCATAATTTTGGAAATTATCTCATAATTATAATTTAGTATGTCATAAATTAGATTTTTTTTTTTCACATAATTATGACTCTCATAATTTTGACTTCTTGTCTCCGTTACAACTTATCATAATTTAGATTTTTTATCTCATAATTCTGATTTAGTATGTCATAATTACGCCTTTTTATCTCATAATGTCTTTTTCATGTAATTTTTTCAACTTAGTAATTCAATTTATCCGTTTTATCTCATAATTATAACTATATATGTCATTTTGACTTTTTATCTCATAATTGACTTTTATCTTATAATTCTGACTTTATCTCATAATTGACTTATCTCATAATTATGACTTAGCCTGTAATGATTTTGACATTTTGCTCACATAATTATGACTATTTATATCATAATTTTGACTTCTTATCTCAATTACAACTTGTCACAAATGTAACTTTTTATTTCATAAGTCTGATTTAGTACGTCATAATTATGTCTTTTTTAATCTCATATGACTTTTATATCTTGTACTTAATCTCATAATTTTGACTTTTTCAGTTTTTTTTTTACTTAGTATATCATAATCTTGACTTTGTATCTCAAAATTATGATTTATCCCATAAATGACTTATCTCATAATTATGACTGTCATAATTTTGACTTCTCACAATGACCTTTTGTCATAATTTTAACTTTTTTCTTCTTTTTTTTTTTTAACTTAGTATATCATAATCATGACTTTTTATCTCATAATTATAACTTCTCTCATAAATATGACTTTTTATCTCATATTTATGAGTATGTCAAAATTTTGACTTCTCACAATGACATTTTGTCATTATTTGGATTCTTTTCTGTTTTGTTTTTTTGCTTGGACTTAGTATATCATAATTATGACTTTTTATTTCAAAATTGACATAAATATGACTTTTTGTCTCATAATTATGACTTAGTATGTCCGAATTTTGACTTCTCACAATGACCCTTTGTCATTATTTTGACTCTTTTCTGTTTCATTTTGACTTAGTATATCATAATTATGACTTTTTATCTCAAAATTAAGACTTATCTCATAAATATGACTTTTTATTGCATAATTAAGATTTAGTATGTCATGATTCTGACTTCTTCTCACAATGACCTTTTGTCATAATTATGACTTTTTCTCTCATAATTTCGCTTGATTTTTCTTATGTGGTGAAAACAGGCTTCCATATGGTTATTCATGAAACAAATGACTCATTTGAACCGATTCTTTTAATAAATCGTTCACCAACACTCACACATTGGTTTGTGCCGTGTTTGACACTTGTTTCACTCAACAGATTTTTCCTCATTCTCATTCAGACAGCAGCTGATGATGTAATGTGTGTTTTATTTGCTGGTCCGGATGCTCTTTGACATGTTTATCTGCCGGAGAGCTGATGAGCTGGAGGCCGTTTGACCTCAGGACTCAAATCTTCCTCACGCCGACTCCTTCAGTACAATCCATCAGCATGTTTTATAGTAGCCCAGTGTCACAGCTGTCTTCTAACTATTCTCTGTGAATAACGTCCTGCACATTAAACTGGGATAAAATATTTCAGAGCATAATAATTCCTTTATTTTTTTTTTTATTTATTATCCCATATATATTCTTCTCCAATGAAAAGGCTGATCATATTGCTGTTGTTGTCATTTTATTAAAGCATTTAATAAAGCTCTGTTGCTTTAGGAGGAAGGAACTGTGTGGTCATTTAGATGAAGCTGTATTTAACACAGAGCGACGAAAACGTGTCAGCAGACATCAGCTGGCATCACGCCTGAGCTCTTCTGCAGAAATCATCTGCTCTCTTGACCTCGAACGGCCTGATCTCAGCGCAGCCGTCATTCAGCACCTATTAGAGCTCGTCCCCGTCAGCGCAGACAGCCGGACACGTCCCGCGTCGAGACCCTCCTCAGGGACATCGGCACTTATTTTTAGCAACCTCTGCCCCTAAAAAAAGCTTTTCAAATCTCCCCGGTGAAGCATGAAGCAAAACGATGTCAAAACACATTATAAGAAGCCCAAAGGAGACGTAAACACGACCTGTTTATTCCCACATTCACTGGAGACGAAGAGGGGAGGTTTTTTCATGAATATAAAAGCAAAAGAGGTTCATTTGAACATAAATGCTCTCGAGGGACAAAATCACGATGGATGTGATGGAGAGAAATAGGGCGATCGATCGAACGGTCACCCAAATCACAAATGAAGAGTCATCTGTGATGTCTAATAGAAAGATAAATTCAGTCATCCGCTGGCATCAATGATGAAAATGACTAGAAATGTCCATTTCTCTTCATTTATGAAAATAGATGTAAGCAGAAAATGACTTTCAATGTATTTTTTGCTTTAAATAAATAATATGAAGGCTCTGGTTCAGATGAAAATGGTTTCACTGAAAGATTCCTGGCCCTAAATTATTCTGCTAAATTCACATGAAATATAGAAAGGAATCTCATTTCTTTCTCCATCCGAGGCGCTAAAATGAGTCACAGGCTGATGAGAACAAAACACGAACAAAAGAGTCGTGTCTCCGTCGCTCGGTGAAGAGTTCACCAACACGTCAGCAAGAGTTTCCTTCATCTGAGAGATGCGATGAAAGATTAAACACCTTCTCTTACTGCAGTCTGATCATCTCCGTTAGTCATTTCATCTAAATGATGATGTCATATGGAGCTCAACATGAGCTGGTATTTCTCTTCCAACTCATAATACATAAGACAGCTGTGGGAATAAACTTTTTCAAACTGTCTGTGGTCTTTTATCCAAAATGTCAAACTACAAAAAGCACAAAAACAGCATAAAAGCATTACAGAAACTTTTTCAATGCAAAACAATAGTAGCACTTTGGTGAGTAAATGTTGACATTAATTCTTATTTTTGAGTGTATTGCTCTTTTAAGTGTCATTTTTGAGGAAAGCATTTCAGGATTTTTCTTCATATTATGGACTTCAATTGTGCCCCAATTTTGAACTTCCAAAATGTAGTTTAAATGCAGCTTCAAAGGGCTCTAAACGATCCCAGCCGAGGAAGAAGGGTCTTATCTAGCGAAACGATCTGTCATTTTTTCGAAAAATAAAAATTTGTATACTTTTTAAGCACAAAAGCTTGCATAGTCCACGGGTTGTTTTTGAACGATTTGTTCATTTTGAACTAATCTTCAATGTGACTCGCGAAGAACGAGTCGTCTCGGGGAGTGATTCGTTCAGTCGTGCATGGGCAACATCCTATTAGGTTCTGGACTGAAATTAGTTCACCTGTTTCGAGTCTTCTGGTTTTTCGAGTCGTTCGTTCATCTTATGGGGCTGTCACGTGATTTTGCTAAAATTAACGAAACAACTCGAAAAAAGATTCGTTCATTTTGCTGAATGAGACTCAAAGATCCAAGTCGGTAAAATGATCCGAACTTCCCATCACTACTACCAATCACATCTAAGTTCATCATCTGTGTACTCCGGCTAAAAAAGGTAGAGTATTGCGAAAAACTCCATCTTATTTTCTCCTACAACTTCAGAATCGTCCGACATCATTGTACCTTTTTGTTTGTAAACAGCGTTTGACTTACTTGGACTTTCTTAGTCTTTGCGGGTTCGCTTTGTAAACACTGGGTCTGTAGCTCCGCCTATGTTCCGCGTGACCTTTCAGCATGATTCAATAGTACGTAGCATCGTGAACACGCATGCTACATGAGCTTTTGTGCTTACAAAGTATACACATTTTTATTTTCCGAAAAAAAAAATGGCCGATCATTTCACTAGATAAGACCCTTCTTCCTCAGCTGGGATCGTTTAGAGCCCTTTGAGGCTGCATTTAAACTACATTTTGGAAGTTCAAAATCGGGGGCACAATTTAAGTCCATTATATGAAGAAAAATACTGAAATGCTTTCCTCAAAAACCATAATTTCTTTACGACTGAAGACAGAAAGACATGAACATCTTGGATGACAAGGGGGTGAGTAAATTATTTGTGAATTGTTGTTCTGGAAGTGGACTTCTCCTTTAAGGAGCATGGGTATATATTTGTAGCAATAGCCAAAAATAAATGGCATGGGTCAAAATTATTGACTTTTCTTTTATTCCAAAAATCATTAGGATATTAAGTAAAGATCATGTTCCATGAAGGTATGTTGTAAATTTCCTACCATAAATATATCAAAACTTAATTTTTGATTAGTAATACGCATTGTTAAGAACTCCATTTGGACAACTTTAAAAGCAATTTTCTCAATGTTTTGATTTTTTTGCACCCTCGGATTCCAGATTTTTAGTTGTATATCAGCCAAATATTGTCCAATCCTGAAAAACCACATATCAATGAAAAGCTTATTTATCCAGCTTAGCTTATTTATCAAATGATGTACAGTTTCAAAAAATGTACCCTTATGACTGGTTTTGTGGTCCATGTTCACTTGTATGTTCATAAATATCCATAGCATTTGATTTCTAACTAAACGAAGCATCGAATGCCTTTATGAGAGTGAGATTTCCCTCTGGACGTGTCGTGTGTTAATTATATCTACTGATGGTCTATTCTGTCCATCTGTTAATTAGTGTTGAGCGTTTTGAGCCATTTTCATTTCACATGTTCTGATTGCTTTGGCAAAGAACCATGAAGATGTCAAAAACTGGACTGAAGGAGCCAGAACATTATTTGATTCACAAATGAATCATTTGAATGACTCTTCAGCAGACGAATCATTCAAATGATTTGAAAGATGACAGATCAATCCTTCTTTTCTCAATGAGACTCATTTATAAAACATGAGCAGAAAGAATTTATGTCAACAAAAACAAGATTTTCAAAATTTGTAAAATATGTAAATTGTTAAATTGAACTGAAATCAACTATTTACTAGATATTTTTAAATATTCTAGTTATATATATATATATATGTGTGTGTGTGTGTGTGTGATTTTTATGTTTACAGTAGTCAACATTTGAAGTGGATCAAAAAAAGTTCATCAAAGTTGTCCTAAGACAAGAACAGGTATTCTTTTTGGTTTTAGGACAAATTTAATGAAAGGTTTTGATTCACTTCAAATGTTGACTACTATATACATGATTATATTAATCTTTTATAGTTTTATTAACATTTTAAATGTTATATTTTCTGTATACTTTTTTATTTTAGTTCAGGTTTTAGTATTTTTGTTGTATTTATTTATTTGTTTATTTATTTATTTAATGTCTATATAGTTTTAGTTAACTATCATCCCTAAAAATCCTATTTCATACATTTAACTAATCACAATATAATACAAACTCTCATATTGTTTTCTGAATATTAAAAAAATACATTTCATTTGAAAGACTCTTTAGTAGACGAATCATTTTAAAGATTTGATAGATGACAGATCAATAAGACTTACAAAAAATTAAATACAAAAAATATATTCTATTATATAATGATAAGATGTATGTTTTTTGTTTATATATCATTATATATTTATTTTTTTTTATAATATTTTATTAATATTTTTAATTAATTGTTATATTTTCTGTTTATTTTTTAATTTTAGTTTAAGTTTTAGTATTTTTCTGTGTGTTTTTGTTATTTATATTTTTATTTATTTAATAATGTCTATATAGTTTTAGTTAACTATTATAACCCTATTTCATAAATTTAACTACTCACAATATATAAACTCTTTTTTTCTGAATATTAAAAAAAACTAATATCCATTAAATATCGTTCTGTCCATCTAGCATCCTCTAGCATCCTTTAATTTTTCAGATATGTGTGGAAGTACTCTGGTAAAATATCATTCATGCTTGAAGGTCCAACTGTATGCAGTTTTCATGCATTTAATTTCACCATTCAAACCTAAAAGAAATCCCACAGAAACCTTGAGTCAACAGATATTTCACGGGTTGGAAGTGAAAGAGGGGGCCTGAGAAAGCCCTGCGGTAATACAGCAAATCAAATATTGAAGCGCCTCAATTTCTATTATAAACAATGACAGAAGCTTTGGATCTGTCAACCCAACAAGCTCTCAGTTTCTCACTGTCTCACTACCTCTGGGTTTGATAGCAAGATAAATAATTCAATCCTAGAGCACTGCGGATAAAATCCAGCAGGTTCAAAGCAAAAAGAGTCCAGTGTGAAACTCAAACCACAGACTACATCAGTTGAATCATCTATCCCCATCAGAAAACGCACCAACGCTCATCCTTTTCTTTTGTATCACAGATGAGTTTCATTTTAAAATAATAATAGCCATGTGAAGTCATGCGTTCATCTTTTCCGTCTCTAATTCTCTCTCGACTGCAGCTTTCTTCTCAAATCTTCATCATTACGCTTGCTTCGGGACTTCAGGACGTCTGCGTCCGCTGCTGAAGCTCCTAATGTTTTTATTCTCTGTTGTTCCTGTAAATGTTGCCATCTGAATGAAGTTTGGTTCTCAGGTCTGTACAGGATTTGAGAGCTTTAATTTGGGACAGTGAGGGTTGAGCGTTTTAGGGGCGTCTGTCTGCAGTTTCTGTAATCTGCTTTGGGAGCAGCTTTTCCATCTGCTGATGAGAAAGTTTAATAATGCACAAAGTTGCAAAGAATCCATGAGACAAGTTTTTTTTTTTAAAAAAAGCCACATTCAGAGCTGGTAAAAATACCCTGGCTTTCACTGAATTGGATTGAGACGTGGTGTTTGACGTCACATGAACATGGCAACCCTCAGGAAAATGTACACAGTTAAAGATAAACATTCACTTAAAATAAACGCATCAATCAACCTAAGCTGATATTATAATAATAAAGTGCCAGACAACAGTAAACTACAAAGATTTCTTGTGAGCTGAGCTCATCTGACATAAAATATTTACATAAAGTTCCCTGGAGATTTTAAATTAATATTTGCATATGAACACTGATTTTTTTTTTAGCCTTTTTTTTCCCCCACAATTTTATTTATATATATTATGTTTATATATTTATTTTATTTAAGAAAATATATATTTATTTTATTTATTTTTTTTTTAAATCATTTAATTAATTACGCAGTTTGCTATTTTGTTACACCTTACTTGACCAAATTCTTTTTTTTGTACTTTTACTTTTTTAATATTTATTTTTTTCTAACTATTAATATGTTAAATAATTCAGCCTAAAGTGTGCATTTTGTTGTGTGTTTTTACTAGCATTTTGGTCAACAGCTGTTGTTTTTAAATGTGCTTTATAAATAACTGACTGAATAAATATTCTTGTATTCCATTATATACTGAATGAATGAATGAATAAATAAATAAATAAAAAGTGACAAATCTGTCACTTCTGCTTCACTTAGGATGCTGCTTTAGAACGGAGCTCCCTATGTATGATTATATATATGATTTGTAAGTTTATATATGATTATATATTAAATGTTTTATAGTTTTATTAATATTTTAAATAAATTTTCTGTTTTCTTTTTTATTTTAGTTCAAGTTTTAGTATTTTTGTTGTGTGTTTTTGTAATGTTTTTTTTTATTTATTTATTTAATGTCTATGTCGTTTTAAACTATTATAACCCTATTTGATACATTTAACTACTCACAATATAATACAAACTCTCATACTGAATTCTGAATATTATAAAAAATACATCTTCAACATCAAATATCCATTAAATATCATTCTATCCATCTAGCATCCTCTCTTTTAAAGTGTGGAATATCATTAAAATATCATTTATACTTGAAGGCTGAAATCTGTCACTTCTGCTTGGATGCTGCCTTAGAAGGGAGCTGCCTATGTAGACAGCAGACTGCACTGCAGCTCACTTGGGTTTGGATCAGACCTATAATCTCATCCTGTAATGGATTCTCAGAACACAGAAGAGACTGAAAATGAGTGTGGACAGTGAAGTCCAGACTGACACACATCTGTCATTATGGACATTCAGATCTCTTCTAGCCCACATGAGTGTGATTCAGGGCTTCAGCCGCCCTTAACAGTCCTAATTCAGCCTATTATTTGGGCTGTGTAGGCTGTATTTGCAGCTCTTTGGTCTGGGTGACGGCCCAGTCGCCTGGAGGAGATGCATGTGTGTGTGTGTGTGTGAGTTTCAGGCTCTCTAGGGACTGAAGCAATCACCTGTGACGCAAACGGCCATTCTTAACCCTGTATATGCCTGACACGTGCTCACCACCGTCACGTGGACCGAACCGCTCCGATCCGCACTGAACCTGCATCAGAACTGACCTTCATCAGCCTTAATTATTGAGCCTGATTACTGATTCTCTATAGCAGATATCAAAGACATTCCAGTGGGATTCTGACTGTCAAAAACATCAAGACATGAAAGAGCTGGGAAAAAAAAGATAACTTTGGCTATCGAACCACCTGTGACTTTGAAATAAAAACAGTGATTTTTCTGGTAATGGACACAAATGACAACCCCATTATATTATGCAGAAACTTTTGTCTGCTCGCACACATTCATTTTTCTACATGACAGAAAAACACTGCTACAGTTGTGATGGCATCTCTTTTTTTCTAATAACTATAAAAAGATATGACTGGAATATCTGGCTTGGACTTCTGCGTTCATTCCTCTTCTAGAATCCCATCTACATTCCATCTGATTTTAAGATGATGGCAATGAATTAAAACAGATTTAAAACTGAATAAAGCCCTCAAAGGTTTAGCTCAAAAGATTAGCATGAATAATGACTTAAATATGGGTCTTTTTTTACTCACATAAAGCATCATGTGACTTTAGAAGATTTACAATCCAGCGCACCAGTGAAAATGAACTAGATAGTCAGAGAGAGAGTCATCTATTTATTTAAAATCATCATTTATATAAAACGTCTTACTGAAAACAACAAGAAACATGCAGAATGATTTAGTTGTGAATGATAAATGCAGTCCTTTGTTTTGTTTTCTAAAGCATTCTTAAGCATATTTGAACAAATCAGTAGCTAATGATTCAATGACTCACTTATAAATAGTAATCTGTTTTGTTCCTAAATTAATCAGTGTTTTTGAACACATCAGTTGAGTGATCAATTCAGTGACACTCATAAAAACAGTCACTTGCTGCTTTGCTGCATAAGTCAGCGTTGTTAAGTGAATTGGTTCAATAAATGATTCCAATGACTCATTCATAAAGATAGTCATTTTTCACCACCTACTGGTTTAGCTATGTAACTGTTAATGATTCAGTGACTCACTTATAAATACAGTCATTTGTTTTGTTCCTAAATAAATCAGTGTTGTTGAAAGAATCACTTCAATGAATGATTCAATTGACTCACTCATAAAGACAGTCATTTTGCGCCACCTACTGGTTTAGCTATGTACCTCTTAATGATTCAGTGACTCACTTATAAAAATAGTCATTTGTTTAGTTCCTAAATGAATCAGTGTTTTTGCACGAATCAGTTGAGTGATCAATTTAATGAGTCACTTATTGCTTAGCTAAATGTATCAGCATTGTTGAATGAATTGGTTCAACAAATGATTCAAATGACTCACTCATAAAGATGGCCATTTTGCACCACCTACTGGTGCAACTATGTAACTGTTAATAATGCAGTGACTCATTTATAAATACAGTCATTTGTTTTGTTACTAAATGAATCAGTGCTATTTAACAAATCAGTTGAGTGATCAATTCAATGACTCACTCATAAAAACAGTCACTTGTGATGCTTTTGAATGAGTCAGCATTGTTGAATGAATCGGTTCAACGAATGATTCAAGTGACTCACTTATAAAGACAGTCATTTTGTGCCACCTACTGGTGCAACTATGTAACTCACTTATAAAAATAGTCATTTGTTTAGTTCCTAAATAAATCAGTGTTTTTGAACAAATCAGTTGAGTGATCAATTCAACGACTCACTCATAAAAACAGTCACTTGTTGCTTTGCTGAAAGAATCGGTGTTGTTGAGTGAATCAGTTCAACAAATGAAGACAGTCTTTTGCGCCATCTACTGGTGCAACTGTGTAACTGTAAATGATTCAGTGACTCACTTATAAATACAGTTATTTGTTTTGTTCCTAAATGTATCAGTGTTTTTGAACAAATCAGTTGAGTGATCAATTCAATGACACTCATCAAAACAGTCACTCATTGCTTCGCTGAATGAATCAGCACTGTTGATTGAATTGGTTCAACAAATTATTCAAATGACTCATAAAGATGGCCATTTTGCACCACCTACTGGTGCAACTATGTAACTGTTAATGATTCAGTGACTCACTTATAAATAGTCATTTGTTTGGTTCTTTAGGGAATCAGTGTTTTTGAACCAAACAGAGTGATCAATTCAATGACTCACTCATAAAAACAGTCACTTGCTGTGCTGTTGAATGAGTCAGCATTATTGAATGAATCGGTTCAATGAATGATTCAAATGACGGTCATTTTGTGTCACATATTGGTGTAACTATGTAACTTTTAATAATTCAGTGACTCACTTATAAATACAGTCTATTGTTTTATTTGTAAATGAATCAGTTTTTGAACAAATCAGTTGAGTGATCAATTCAACGACACTCATAAAAACAGTCACTTGTTGCTTCGCTATATGAATCAGCATTTGTTGAATGAATCAGTTCAGGAAATGATTCAAATGACTCACTCATAAAGACTGTCATCTCACACCACCTTCTGATTTAACTATGTAACTGCAGAAAAATTCAATGAAACCCCCCCAGCGATAATGCACAAGAGTGACACAAACTGTGCAAAATCACTGTGCTATAAACTGCACTGACAAATGCACCATCTCCAGTTCAATCCCACAATCCTCTCTTCCTCAGCTCATCTCATCCAGGGCTTTTCCCTGATTCAGTCAAAGTGCCATCAAGAATTAAATCAGTTCTCTGGTGCTTCTGAGCTTCTTTCAGCTCCTACAATCTCCATATTTCACTAAGAGGATTCAAAAGCAGGTATTTAAAGTCTCAGCAGCTGTCCTGAGATCAGTGTGTGTTCATTAACCCTAATCTCTACTGTATATGTATTTAGAGGTTCTGGAAGCATCTACAGAACAAAGAAATGCTCAACCGATTAAAGCACAAATTTCAAATCTGGCATTCATCCTTTAAAAACAACAAAAAACTGCAACGAACCTGAGACATTTACTAAAATATCACACAAAAATGTAGTCAAAGATGCTCCTTCTCTAACTTGGGTTCTCACGGACATTAGCATCAGTTCACATAGACAATGTTCACACAGGTGTGACCCCTCACCTCGGGCCCCTGCGCGGTCCGGCGGGGCGTGTTGTCGTCCCAGCGGGTGCAGCTGGTAGTGCCAGCCTCACAGAGCGGCATGAGAGCGGAGCACTGGAGCAGTTCGGTCAACAGCTTGAGCGCCAGCGCTACGACCATGATCCCCGCATCGGGCCGCTGCCGTTACGCCCGCCGAACACCACGGGCGCCGAGAGAGCACCTCTAGTACTGCGCCGCGCCAAACCCACGGGCCTAAACGAACCGTTCGCCGGCATCAACCCATATCCCGAACAGCGCTTTCTGAACACTTTGTGACTGGAAAGCTCCTCCGAGTTTTGTTTTGCCGCGTTCCTGGTCGAGTTTCTTCACAAACGCAGGGATGCCGAGCTGCCGTGCGAAGACAAACGCACGCAGATGCCCACGGCAGTCGCTTCGCATTAGTGCACGCTGAGAGCAGAAGCTCTACTAGAATCCTACTTCTGTCAGAGAGAGAGAGAGAGACAGAGAGAGAGAGGAATACACGCTCGTTCCCGCACTAGCAGACATGCTCTGTTGAAGATAATGGGAGAGGAAGGGAGGGAGTGAGCATGTGCACGACAGAAGAGCGCAGACCAAAGCGCAGCAATGGGAAGAAGAGCACAAAAAACAAAGTAATGTGAGATAAGGTGGGCGAAACGAGGAGATGACATCAGATGAATTAGCAATCGAGCGCAAAAATAAGCGTCTCCAAACAGAGCGAGAGGATCGGGTTAAAGAGCGCTGGAGCAGAAACCTCCACAAACATTTCTCCTTCCTCCCTCTGTTCTCTGTCACACCGCAAACGTCTCTGGCTGAATCGGTGGTTATGGTTTGTTTTACTGGAAATAAACTTTTCAGTGTTCTTAAAAGAAGGTAAAACTTAAGAATTGTGTAAGACACTAAAATGTCTTTTTGAGAATATACCTTGAAGTATTTTTTATTACCTGATCTGATATTTTAAATAATGTTAAAGGAACACTCCACTTTTTTTGCTAATAGCTTAGCATAGATCATTGAATCAGATTAGACCGTTAGCATCTCGCTCAATGCTAACGGTCTAATCTGATCTGAAAAATAAGTAGCAACCCCCTAGCAACCACCCAGCACAACTTAGCAACCCCCTAACAACATCCCAGAATCCCAGAACATTGTAGATACCCTAGGGTGGTTGCTATATTATTATTTATAATTCAGAAAAGATATATTTATAATGTATACATAACTTTATAAATATTAATAGTTTATTTGCAAAAGCAGGTTTTTTTTTTTTAAGTGCTCCTATTATGCTATTTCAAATATGACCTTTCATGCAGTGTGTCATGTAGCTGTATGTGAACATAAACTATCTACAAAGTTGTGAAGCCGACAGTGCATGATAAATAAAGTTATTGTCTTTAAAAAAAAGAGTCGGTTCACAATTGCCTGAACGAGTCGTCAGGAATTTGAATCTTTTTCTGTTATGACCACGCGTCACGAAGTAACACATTTGCATAATGTCCGCCCACGTTCTACGTTGCGAACAACTTGCCCGCCCACAAGCACAGTACAAATGTGGTTTACGTCATGTCCAGAAGATGCTGTATCCTAAGTACAATGCGGGATTCACCAAAGGATTGCTCTTAAAAGATGGATCAGTGCCCAGTTTATTTGGACCGGCTTACTCCTCTGAACCTCTAACTGTAAGTGTGATTAATAATTGATGGTTGTATTTTCTAGCGATTGTTCAAAATCGTCCTATATCGCTCATGGGGGTGAGTAAATTATCAGGACATTTTTATTCTGAAAGTGGAGTAATCCTTTAAAACTTGTTGCTCTCATGTAACGTTACTCTTTTGACAGCTTTATCTATTCACTCGCTATTGTCTAGAAACGTGTCGATGAATAGTGAATGTTTGTCGTTATCACTTGAAGTTCTGATCAGAACAATACGTTGGTGTACAAGCTGCAGTGCTTTATCAATATGTTTCTGCGTTGGGTTGATGCATCTACTATGGCTGTTTGGGTGTTGTTGTTTACCACCGAGTTGTGGGCTAGAGTAACGGTGATGGGCGTTCCTGTTTGAAATTCGCTGCATGCAGTAACGTTAAACCAATCACAAAAGACTGTCTCATCGGACGTATCACCGCAGATTAGTGTCATGCAAAGGAGTGGTTTGGACAAATGATTCGTTTTAACGAACCGTTTGGGAGTCATTGAGCAAATAAGGTAAAAATAAATGCATATTATGAGACAATAAAAGTGTTTTTTGACCTTGCATGCATGTCAACTTGTTGTTGGGGACTCCCAAAACCAAAATATGAACCTTTTATAATCCATAATAGGGGCACTTTAAATGTTCAAACATAATGTTTTTTATTATGTTATCATGTTTTTATTGTGTTTTATTGTGTTAGCTGTATTTGTTAGTTATTTTTTACTTTATATCAAAATAACCCAACTGCAGTTTAATTGAGATTAATTGGAATGCACAATGAAAATTGTTAAAAATGGAGTTATCCATATATACAGTATATAAAACATTTTTTGGAAATTATTTAAATATATATATATATATATTTTTTTTTTTAAATAAAAATTTTAAAAGATACTTTAACATTTAAAAAATGTATAAAAATATTTTGAAATAAAATAAAATAAAATAAATCTATATATTTTATTGGAGACAAGCTAATTATGCGGTTATTCAAGACCAACTAGTTGGTTTAGTAATGATGTGGTTTTGCTCATCTCTACACTGAACACATGAAACAGCAGAACTCAACAGACAAACTCTCTATTAATAGCACACGGCTGCAGAGTCGGGCGCTAACATGACAAACAAACGCTTACGGCAAAGTTACGGCATGTGTGTGTGTGTGTGTGTGTGTGTGTGTGTGTGTGTGTCAAACAACACAATGCCTCCCGGTCTCTGCTGTTCATGTGTGTTTATATGTATGTTGGAATGATGTTTGCCAGTGTTTGCCTCACACACACACACACACACACACACACACACACACTAGTAGTGTCACTCCATACAAAGGTCTCGTTTGAGTGACTCGTTTGCACTAATCTGCAGCATTAAAATTATTTCAACAGATACTTGCATATGTTAATGAGCAATTACAATTACTGCATATGCAAATGAAAACAACAGCACATCTGCATTGAATCTGCTTACTGCACAGCTCACTACAGGCCACTTCCCAAACTCTGTGATGATTGGTCATTCATTATGTTGTCATGGTAACAGGCTCGGTAGAAAGGCACTGCATTTAACTTAGCAGTGTTTTACTGTACTACACACGTTTACCTAGATATGTAAATGAGGATATGTCATAGACTTAAACTGCTGTTTAGAAGTTCAGGGTTGGTTTGGGATTTTTTGATGAGCAGAAAGTTCAAAAGAAGACGGTTAGGAAGGACTCAAACTATTCTCTGCTCCTCTGGTTATTCCTCTTCCTCACTACCCTCGTCTTCCTCTCTGTCCTCAATCTCAGCTGACATGTTTGTGTCCTGAGAGCCACAGGGCGACTATTATACAGGCCGAATCAGCACAGTGACTCACACTAGTGTTTGACACAACAGCACACTCCTGACAGAACACTACAGCCTCACTCAGCATCACTAGTACTGCTGCTCAACTGATTCCTCTCATCATGTGCTGCTCTTTACTGAGTGATCAGATGCAGCGTTTTCACATGCTGGACAGTGAAACAGCACTGAAGGAGAAACTAGAGCCACTGAGACACAACAATACAAGACTCTCTTCACACCACACAGGAGGAAAACACCTTAGTAACCACCACCACATCTCAGCAACCTCCTAGCAACAACCCAGAACACGTTAGTAACCACCCAGAACATCTTAGTAACCCCTTAGCAACCTCCCAGAACATCTTAGTAACCCATAGCAGCCACCAGAAAATCTTAACAACCCCTGGCAACATCTAAACAACATCTCAGCAACCCCTAGCAATCACCAGAATATCTTAGAAACCACCCAGAACATCTTAGTAATCCATAACAATAACCAGAAGATCTTAACAACCCCCTAGCAACCTCCCAGAACATCTTAGTAACTCACAGCAACATCCCAAAACATCTCAACAACCAAAGCAACCACCAGAACATCTCAGAAACCCTTCAACAACCACCCTGAACATCTTAGCAACCCCCTAGCAACCACCTTGGAACCCCTTTACAACCACACTGAACATCTTAGCAACCCCCTAGCAACCTCCCAGAACATCTTAACAACCCCTAGGAACCTCCAAGAGCATCTTAGTAACTCATAGCAACATCCCAAAACATCTCAGCAACCCATAGCAACCACCAGAACATCTTAGAAACCCTCCAACAGCCACCCTGAACATCTTAGCAACCATCTTGGACTAACAAGCATATCAGCATCACAAAACATCTCAGCAACCCCTAGCAATCATCTTGGACCCCCTCTACAACCACCCTGAACATCTTAGCAACACCCTAGCAACCTCCCAGAACATCTTAGTTACCCATAGCAACCACCAGAACATCTCAGAAACCCTTTAACAACCACCCTGAACATCTTAGCAACACCCTAGCAACTTTCCAGAACATCTTAGTAACTTACAGCAACCACCACAACATCTTAACAGCCCATAACAACATCCCAAGACATCTTGGCAACCCCTAGCAACCACAAGAACATCTTAGAAACCCTCAAACAACCTCTTAGAACATCTTAGCAACCCCATAGAAACCTCTTAGAACATCTTAGTAAACCCTCTAACAACCATCCTGAACATCTTAACAACCTCCCAGAACATCTCTGCAACCATAAAAACATCTTAGAAACCCTCTAACAACCACAATTAACATCTTAGCAACCCCCAAAAATCCCTCATCTTAGAAATCCTTTAACAATCACCCTGAAAATTCTCTAGCAACCCCCTAGCAACCTTCCAACCCCTAACAATGTCCCAGAACATCTTGGCAACCTCCTAGCAACCACCAGTACATCTTAGCAACCCCTTAGCAACCGTCCACAATATCTAAGCAAGCTTTTATTTTTATATTTTCAGTTTTCATTTTATTTAAAATGTAAGGTTTTTTATGTATATTTTGTACTTTTTAATATTTTTAAACATTTTTTATATAGATTGAATATATTATTACATCAATCTTAGTTTTAGTACTTAGTATTTATTTATTTTTTTTTTAGCTTTTTGCCAAAGCAACATTTCTCTTTTTTGCTTAAATTAAATGTAAAATTAAATTTCTAAATTTAAATTGTTTTTCATATTCATATTTTTTCATATTTTCATATTATCACAATATATATATAACCATTTGCATTGTGAGACAAACCACAACATTGTGATCATGCTGATCAGTGTTCACAGCAGCTAAAGTCTCATATCAGATCTGAGCTGAAGAACGTTACAGAAACACAGTCTCTCACAGCGGGTTGCCTAGTTACAGCAGAACCACAGAGTAACCTTCAGTTCTAAATTTAAGCTCTGAAACTGAGCAGTGGACGGACGCAGGTAAAGAACATCATCCAACAATCACACATCAGACTCCTACAGGACAGCTATGAGATGGAGTTTCAGATCAGATCTCAACAAAGCCACACAAGACTAACTAAACACTGACATCAGAGACAAAACCAGAATAAACCTGGTAACGGTTCTTCGTTGAGCTGCTGGATAGGCTGAAATCAGTCTGAGAAATGATTCACTGGCAGAAACCGAACTCAAACTCTACTCTCTATACTGCAGGTCTGCTGGAGTTATAAATCATCCGTCGTGGTTAGAGGTATGAAGAAATTGCGAAGCCCGCAGCCGCCCATGAACTGATCTGATTTACTAACCGCAAGTTTCTTCTTTTCTCTTCATAATACAGAGAGTTTGATCTTTTCTGTGTTCGGTCCTCTGCTCTTCTTTTCTTCAAGAAACTTTTTGCTAGTGGTATAGCAGTAATATGGGTTGGAAACAGTAAATAGATGTACATGTACATGCATGTAATTATAATAACTGCCCATATAACAGTACATTTGAAACAATTTTCAAAATTAATAAAACCTGAAAATGAATTAAATAAAACTGACAAAACAAAACAAATCCTAAATAGTAATATTTGGAAAAGAAAAAAAAAATCCTAATGACAAAAGCAAATAACAAATTTACTCAAATTAAACTATAATTAAAAAGAAAGCTAAAAATACCAAAACAAAGGCTAAGTCAAAACAAACTACAATTTTATATAAACAATGCTAAAATAAAACATATATGTGACAATAAAAGTAAACTGAAAAAAACTAAATTAAACCTAAATAGTAGTATTTAAAAAAACAAACAAACAAACAAACAAACAAAAAAACTAAAAGTATTAAAAAAACATAAAAGACATACAATTCTAAAAGTACATGAAATTACTAAACATAAACTAAACTTAAAAAGAAAACTGAAAATATGAAAAGAGTTTAAGTTAAAAAATTTGCATTAAAATTACTTTGGAATTAATAAATACAAAAACTGAATTAAATAAAACTGAAAAAAAAAGTCTAAATGGCAAAAGCACATAAAAATTGAAAATATCAAAATGAAAGCTGAGTAAAAACATTTATACAAACTATAATTTTATATAAACAATCCTAAAATGAAACATACATATATGTGACAATAAAAGTAAACTGAAAAAAAAAACTAAATTAAACCTAAATAGTAGTATTTAAAAAAAATAATACTCTAAAAGTATTAAAAAAATCTAAAAGTACATAAAACTCTAAAAGTACATTAAATTACTAAAATTAAACTAAATTTAAAAAGAAAACTGAAAAGTAAAGGCTAAGTCAAAACATTAATACGAACTACAATTGTATATAAATAATCCTGAAATAAAACACACATACATGTGCCAATAAAAGTTAACTGAAAAAAAAAAAAAATGAAAATTTGAAGAGTTTCAGTTAAAGAATTAGCATTAAAATTACTTTGGAATTAATAAATATAAAAACTGAATTAAATAAAACTGAAGAACTAACTGGCAAAAGCACATAAAAAAATGACTAAAATGAAAAAAACAAAAAAAACAAAACTGAAAATATCAAAATAAAGGCAAATAAAGTGTGTGTGTGTGTGTGTATGTATATATATTTGCTGTATGTTTTTTTGTCTTGGTACCTTGATGGATTTAGACAAGTATGGCTGTCATGGATGAATAAATAATACTACAGTCCCTTTTTAGTAAATGATTCACTGAATCATTCCGTCAAGTGATTCATTCAAAACAGCTTATACAGTTAGCAACAAAGCAAGTGACCGTCTTTATGAATGGATTATTAATCATTGGATCACTCAGTTTATTAAAAAACATATTCATTCAGAAACAAAACACTGCAGTGTGGCTCTATCATCTTTTTAAGAACGTCAAAAGTCGTGGCTGAAACATTTTTTCCCCACAGCCCCCCTTAATTTGAGCCCTGTATGTATATATACACACACTACATTTACCCTTCAGCTTACTGCAGCAAGTGTTGCTGAGAAATAAACTGAAACTAAAATGATGACACTAACAGGTCAAAACAACACAGAAATAAACACGTCCAGCTGCATGTGTTTGTGTGTGTGTGTGTGTGTGCGCCTGCAAGAAAACTCAATCCCTCAAGCGGATCTGTTGCGAGGAAACACACTTGAGCTGGCAAACAAAATATTAAAGTTGATTCTTCTGAAATATGAGGGTCAGGAGACAGAATGAAATTGTGGGGTTTGTTTTGCTGCTGGCGATTCTGGACTGATTTCCTGTGAGGTTGTGTAACTCAGCAAACACTCTCATTCTGGATGGATGAACGTGATGCAGCATCACATCAGTCACACTCTGCACTTTAGAGAACGTATAGTCTGTATAGTTCACATGTTAAGTGTGCTACTGAGTTATGAAGTGTCAAATGTACATCCAGCTCATGGATATACAGACAGACTCACAGTAACCACCATAAAACACAACACACAACTATTCAAACACACACACATCTATGCAAGAAGTCTAGAAATCATCCAATATTACTTGCATTTTTTGGTGTTGTGATGTAATCTTGATCTATATATATATCAGGAGGTGCTGAAGTGTTCTAATGTGTGATTAAATAAAGAGCTAAAACGAGCAGGTCGTCAAACAGATCATTAGCATATTGTGATTACAGCTCAAATACAAAGCCTGCGGGTTAGACGAGTCATTTCATCCCAGAGATATGAAGTACTACAGTTATTAATATATCAAGCTCATCACTTTAATACTCAATAAATGCCACGAAACTCTTGGCTGATTGTGATTTACCGCATTCACTCGTCTGTCTCTGTAAACAACTGTCACGCAGCGACTGGAAGACTTCAAGAGGAACGCTGGAAATTCTAGGAGGAATTCTGGGAGCTTTACAGGTTGAACACAGCATATGTGCAAGTAAAAATAGCACTACGCTTCAAAATAAAAGTCAAGCGACAACTGATTGGAAATTAATAAATGTTTATAATGAGCATATGGAGTTTGGTGTTGTACATCAAACTGACAAAACACACAAAGCTCTTTCTGTACTCGTTAAATCAACAGAAATGAGACTGAACTTTAGGCTCGTGACTGTCAAATAGCTGAAATTTCATCTGGAGAAATGTGTGTGTGTGTGCGTGTGTGTACAGACCCCCGTAAGCTAATCAGGGCAAAGCACACACACACACATGCGCACACACACTCTTGCTCTCTGGCTTGTCAGCATGACACCATCAAATCAGCGAAGTCTATTTTTAACAATGTTACATTTGAATATTCCATTCAGAATAATGAGCTCGTTCTGAAACACTGAAGTGACATAATGTCACACGCATGATTGCAGAGAATTTAACAACCAATCACTTTCTCTTTTCCATTTTTGGCTGAAATGAATAATACACACACACACTCTCTGTTTATGTACTATAGATCTTAGAGTTTTGCTAGAGGCAAAAATTGCCTGAGTTTGTACCAACTAGCAAATTCCTTGAGTGCAGCTGCAAATTCTGCATTTTCAGAGTTGAAATATTCTGAAATGACATCAAGAGAGAGACTTTAGACACAAACTCAATAACCTGGTTTATTTTGCGTGTAGAACAGAAGCCGGCGTCATAATTTACACAAGCCTCTATTGCAAAAGAAATGACTATAAGCCAAACTTATGCTTCTAAGGCTCAATCTGAAACATAAAACATACAGCAGCTGAAGCTCTGAATGACTTTCAACAGAATAAAAACTACCAGCTGTTAAAATTGCTGGTAAATAAATACAAGTAGATAAGTGGGTTACTATAGTTAACAGAAACTACAACACCTAAATAACTAAAACTGGAAAAAAAATTACTATAACTTTAACTAAAATTAAAATGAAAAATTGTGCTTTAATTAAAGTTAAACTTATTTTATTTCAGGTAGGTACCAACGCAACATTTCACATTTTCATTTAGTTTAACTTGATGTACTATATAGAAATAAATAAATAAATAAATAAAACATATTAATTATTAAAATATATATATATATATATATATATATATATATATATATATATATATATACATACACACACACACACACACACACAAATTACTACTTTAAAATGAAAGTTCTAAATGGAAAGTATACAATAATTATAATAATAATAAAAACTAATTCAACATATTCATTAAACAGTACTGCACCGCAATTATACCTAAACTACACTACATTACAAAAAATAAAAAAAATAAATACAAATTTAAAAACAAACCAACAAACAAACAAAACCAAACACACACACACACACACACACACACACAAAAAACAGTCTGGCTTAAAAAATAATAATTTACCTTAAAATAAAAAGACCAATTCTTACTAATAACTAGTTGCTTATTATCATGACTATTACAAGTATATTGGCTGTTTATTTGTGCTTATAAAGCACATATTCTGCATGACCATATTCTACATCCATAATCCTACCCAATACCTAAACTTAACAACTGTCTTACTATTTATAAGCAATAATTAGGAGTTTGAGGCAGAAGGTGTAGTTAATAATTACTCTCATGTCTGATTTCTAACCATAGTATCAAATAAAAAACATGATGACAGTAAAACTCTGGATACTGTATCATCATCTGGGATTCTTGAGATATTTCTGATTTCCTGAATGGATCAGTCAGAGTAGATTCTGCATGTTGTAAGTTTAAAGAAATGCTGAATGAGGACATAGCGAATGAAAGACTAATTTCTCAAAGAGTCATTTACAGCAATGATTCTTCGTCAGTGCTGAGAGGAAAATCCTCCATGCGCTCCAGCAGGGATAATTGAGACATCAAGCGTGACAGCTGCCGCTCTCAGGATGAGGAGATGAAAAGCATCATCTCTCACTGCGGTGACAAACTACAGGTGAACGAACGCAGTGAATCATGGGAAATGGGCCATCAGAGTCCGGCGAGCTGCTGTCCGAAGGGGCCGCGGCGGTGATTTGTCGCTCTAATGGATGGTCCGGCCATCCGGCGCTGGCAGCCAATCGCACCGCTGTCACTGACAAGGATGAACAGCTTTCACACACTCACAGATGACTCAGAATCAGCTCCTCTGAGCCTCGCTTCAGTCCAAATGCAAACGTGGAAAGAAATGCCAGAATGTCATTGCATTACATGCACAAATCCAACATCTAATCAAGTGTCCTTTCTGAAGACTATGAGCTGCTGTTTTCATGGTTTTTAATGGATGCATGAAATCAGTTCACCTATTATTTACATTTTTACATATTTGTAACAATATTTTTACTCTCAAACTAGTATGAACACTTTACAACAAATGACACCTGCTTTTACATTTTGGCCTTGAATGCATTGACATTCATATTTATGACAGATTCTCCTGTTTTAATGTAAAAACAAGCATCTTCCAGTGTTTTATTTTAAGCTCTAAATGTCATGCACCTCTTGAGAGGGACAGAAGCGCGTCAGACCGCTGCGGTTTGACAGGCCCGGTGTTTAAAAAGACACACGATGCCGCGCTGCCAGAGAGACACCAGATGAAGGAGCACCGCGATCTCCCACAATGCACTGCTGCGCTCACTGTTACAATGAATCAACCTCACCTCTAGCGGGAAACTGATGCCATTTACCTCCATTAATCATATTTGTGCTCGGCGGCGTGTGGCAGAGTCAGAACTAATAGACTGCCATCGGTACCATACGAGAACGAGACACCTGAGCGCACGGAGAACCTGGCGCACAACATATGGAGCTGCTACCGTTTCGGAGAATATACAAAGTACAGTCAAATAAGCATCGATCCTATAGACGTTTTTCAAGCACTGTGAAACAACATTTACTAATAAATGCTAATAAAATTATGCTATACAGGCCTAAATCTTGGCAGATCACTGGTTAAATGTACTGCGGTGCTGCTGTTACCCAGCATGCTTTGCACTCAGCTTCTAAGAACATTCTACTAATGTTCCTGTTATTAGAATGTTTCTGAATGTTCCATTTTTTTTTTAAATGTAACGGACAGTGTTAACTGAACATTCCAATTTTCAATCAATATAGGAATGTTACTTCGGAATAGTTACATTTGAAACTAGTTAGTAGTAACATTTAAAAAACATGTAAATAACATGTTTTCATAGTTGACAGGTAGATTTAACACTGTAATGTTACTGTTGTTAAGCTATATAGTAGAAAAAGTGTAGTTGTAGCATGTCAGCTATGTTTATTATTGCTCGTACTAACTTATATTACTAACATGACATCAATAAATGCATCTTGAATAAAACAAATGGTGTCAGATATTACAGTCCTTCAGTTCTGCTGTGTGTTATATGTTGATGTGTTTGCTGATGGCCTCTAGGTCTAATTTTCTCTACCTCAGTGATGCTTTTGGACATCAGCGCTCATAAGATGTTGTCTTTACTAGTCATGTTATCTCAGCTTATATTAAAATCCTAATATTGTGTGTTTGAGATACGTGTACAGAATACATGTGCTTCTAGTTTATGGCCAGGTGGAGGCAGAATATCATCCAGTAAACAAGATGAGATTCTGTCTTCAAAAACTGTGTGTGTGTGTGTGTGTGTGTTTAAAGGTATGCAAACACAAAATACACCTATTCTTAAATAGAATAGAGGAAGATATGTAAGGAAATACAGAATAAATTTAGATGAACAGAAAACGATTCAGCAGCTTCAGAAATGCTGTCGCTAACAGTACAATAATATAAGCAAATCTAACCATATTCAGGATTGATAGAAATTAAGAATGATGGATGATGGTAATATTAAATAACCCTAAAATGGCATATAAAAATATTTTTTTAACATTTTTATGCACAGTATAAATATGTACAAGAACTTATGAAAAATTCTGTTTAAATTCTGTTATTTTTATGTAGTCATTTTCTATTTTATTTAATTCACTTAATATATTTAATAGTTAAATTACATTTTAGCAATCAAAAAGCATGTCTTATAAATAGATAGCATACAGCAATGCATTAAAAGTTTACCAGAATTTACATTTTTATAGCTATAAAATCATATTAATTCTGGTTTTCTGGTTATTTTCCCCCTGAATTTAGTTATTATTATTATTATTATTATTATTATTATTATTAATCTGTTATATTTATTATATAATATAATGTTTGGTCAGTTTAATCAAAATCAATTAAATAAAATATTAGCAACTGCTTTATTGTTATTATTATTTTAGAAATTCTCTGTTTAATTTAATAAATTATCAATTTATTATCAAAAACAGTAGTCAATCAAATGCAGACAAAAGTCACAAACGTAATCAAATGAATTTTTTTTTTTTGGCAAAATAATTTGAATAAATTAATGCTGTCAAATGATTAATCGCGGTTAATCGCATCTAAAATTACGGTTTTTGTTTACATAATACATGTGTGTATACTTTTATTATGCATATATAAATACAAACATGCACTTATATATTTAAGAAAAATATGTAATGTTTATATATTAAAATATTTATATATAATATCAATTATATCAATATAAATATTCATATGAATGTAAATACATGTAAATATTTTCTAAATATATACTGTATGTGTGTGTATTTATGTATACATAATAAATATACACAGTATACACATGTATACTATGTGAACAAAAACTTTTATTTTGGATGCGACTAATCGCAATTAATCGTTTGACAGCAATAGAATAAATTAAATTCAAACTGAGTTTTTTGCAGTTTTCTGCTCATTAGATGTTTCTGCAGAGAAAAAGACCTCTGTAATCTCACGTGTCTCATCTGAAGTCTCAGAAGAGATCTCAACAATGTCTTAAACTGTTCTCAGATTCTTAATGAAAAGTCTGAGATCTCAATATGAACTTAAACATTTCTCATCAAACAATCTGAGCTGCTCATTTTACAGCTCTAGCCTCTTACAGGATGATAAACCAAGTTGTCTCCTGAGATATAAAAGAGCAACATCTGAGCGTAGACTGAAATGAAGCATCTTTTTAATATCTTGTCACATCAGATGACTCCAGCTTTATCGAACGTGCCCTCACGAAGAGCTGAGTTTATGTGAACGCTTCTGAAAGCGGGATAAAGTGCAGCTCAGCCTCCTTGCTGCAGCAGAGGTGTTAATAATGGAGGAACACCACTGGTGCATGATGGGTAAATGCGTCTGCAGGTATCAGCGTGTGCTCTGCGTCTGAGCCGTACTGAATCTCGCTGCAGTCCCTGAGATCCTTCACATTCTGTTTGTTTCGGAGATGCTTCTATTGAGCCAGAGAAATCGAACTAACCGCTCTATCGGACACAACGCTGACTTTATTAGTCCCAAAGAGAGACGCTAAACCAACCACCACAGGAAGATGCAGCGCTGAACATGACCAGATCTTTACAACAACCTCAGAGAGAAATACACACTACTATATTTTGCTAAGATGCTATGTGACAACAAAACCAGTCACAAAGGTCAATTTTTTGAAAGTGAGATTTATACATCATCTGAAAGCTGGATAAATAAGCTTTCCATTGATTTATGGTCTGTCATAAGGACAAATATTTGGCTGAGACACAACTTTTTGAAAATCTGGACTCTGAAGGTGCAAAAAAAAAAATCAAAATATTGAGAAAATCACCTTTAAAGTTGTCCAAATGAAGTTCTTAGCAGTGCATATTACTAAAGTTTAGATATATTTACGTTAGGAAATTTACAGAATATCTTCATGGAACATGATCTTTACTTAATATCCTAATGATTTTTGGCATAAAAGAAAAATTTGACCCATACAATGTATTTTGGCTTCTGCTACAAATATACCCGAGCAACTTAAGACTGGTTTTGTGGTCCAGGGTCACATATTTTCTGCACATGCAAAACTTGCCACAATGTTAGAGAAATCATGGATGGTTGCCAGGGTATATACAGTTACATATAAAGTACTATATAAAGTTTAGTTCCTGCATATACATTATTCCCATGGATCTTCTAAAAAGTAAAAACATATGCATGTACAACCTGCATGTGTAAGCTTTAATGTTAGTGAGATCATAGATCATAGATGCTGCTCTTTCGAACGTTCTATTCATGTGTGAATCCTGAAAAATAAAATGTTTCACAGTTTCCAACATTTCCAACTGTTTTCTACATCGATCATGTTTCTTGAGCAGCAAATCAGCATATTAGAATGATTTCTGAAGGATCATGTGAAACTGAGTAATGATGCTGAAAATTTACAGAAATAAATGACATTTTAACAGATATTCACACTGAAGATGGCTATTTTAAATGGCAATAATATTTCACAATTTTTACTGATTTTACTGTATTTTTAATCTAATAAATGCAGCCTTGGTGAGCAGAAGAATCTTCTTCCAAAACATTACAAACTCTCTTACTTTTGAACAGCTGTGTTAATGGCTACACTGTCGCTGTCTTTCTCTCACTGTCTCGATTTATTCATGCTCATGCCAGCGGGTCCTGAGGGGTTTGAAGCGGTTACAGAGGCGACGGAGGAAACAGTTTACAGAGCAGGTGGGAAAACCATGTTGATGTGTTTGTTCACAGTCACTGATTGGTGGATTCAAGGGCATTGTTTGTAAAAGTGATGGATGGTGGCCGTCTCTCTCTCTCTCTGACTCCAAACTCTCCTTTCACCTTCTCCAGTCAATTATTGTTGGCGAGGCCAAACACTTCGATAAAAACAGTCAATGTAATTTCCTACGAGAGAGGAAAGGCTGCTTGGGAAAAAAAGAAATCACCCAATTTGTTTCAAGCACAATAATTCATCCGATTCCCTCAATATGACCAGTTATGGTCAAGGTTTAGTCCAAACTGAGCGCTTGGCCAAGATTATGACGCATAAAATAACAACATACAAGATAAAGAACAGAATTAGAAAGAGAAACAACATCTGTAGGAACGCAATACATCAACGTTCACAGGAAAACAAATGTAGTGAACTGCTCAATGAATCACATTTTCCTCTAATAGTTGCCGTGAGACGTTAAACGCAGCGATCGCACGCCATAATGTGACAGAACATAGCAGGACGGGACGTTAATGCGTTTTGGGCTGGTGTGAATCTCACTTCCAGAAAAAGCACCAACAAAAATCACCAGCGTTCCCCGAGGCGAGACGTTCCGGATGACCGGAGCGTCTTCAGAGTTTGAGAAGAGCTCTCAGGAGAAATAAAGCATGTGCTGCAATAAGAGCACCGTCTAAAAGAGTTTTCCACCGGAGGATTGGGGAATTTCAACCTAAACAAGTTACAAGATGAGCTTTTTCAGAGGAACAGTCCTCACGACGCACTCACCTCCTTATGAACCTAACACTCAGTAATATTATCAATTCAGCTGCACTGACACTACTGGATGAGAAGAAAATCTTAAGTGAGCTGAGTTGGATAATGACACTAGCTCTGCAACGTTGACACTGAATCGAACTTAACTGAATCATAAACATGAATGATACAGAGCTGCTTCACAGCTGAAAGTGAATTTGTTTTATAATCAATGCATGCTACAACATTAACATTGCACTAAGGTATTATTAACTGTACCTAAATACTCTAAAGACACTAAACACTAGTGAAAATACTAGTGAAGCACACTGCATGATCAGTGTAGTCTGATACCCAATGAATGAGTCTGAATTGGTTCTTTTAAGCAAATCCAAATAATATGATTCAGCTGCAGTCATTATTGATTTTTTTTCTATTTTATTTCATAAAAAACACAACATCCAATTTGAAATGAACAGAAAAGTAGCAATAACTGCAGAAAATTATTATTTTAATTATTATTATACAACTTTTAATTGCTCATCAAATCCAATTTGAAATAAAGAAAAAAACATGCATAAATAAATAAATGATAATAATAATAATAATGATAATAATGATAATGAAATTATTCTTACTTATTTAATAAACCTCTGTTATCAAGTCCAATTTGAAATGAACAAAAAGTAAAAAATTAAACAAATTATTATTAATATTATATTTAACAATAATAAAAAATATTCAAAGAGAATTATTCAAATGTATTTAGTAAACCACAAGTTATTTTCATTGAGTCAAATAAAAAAATAATAATAATTAAATGGATGAATAATATTAATAATAATAACAATAAACATTTTGAACCAAGTTTTCATCAAGTCCAATTTCAAATGAACAGAAATGTAGTAGTAACTGCAGAAAATTATTATTATTAATTTTATTATTATTATACAACTAATTATTCATCAGTCTAATTTGAAAATAAAGAAAAAATATGCATAAACAAATAAATGATAATAATAATAATAATAATTTATTTTGTAAACCACACTTTCTTTTATCAATTCCAATTTGAAATGAACAATGAGTAAAAAATTAAATGAAATATTATTAATGTTAATATTACATTTAACAATAATAGAAATGTTGAATTATTTAACTTTTTTTAGTGAACCACAAATTATTTTTATTGAGACAATTTAAAAAAGTTTAAATAATGAAAAATATAAATAAATAAATAAATAAATAAATACATTTAATTTATTTAGTAAACCACAGGTTCTTTTATCAGGTCCAAACTGAAATGAACAAAAACTAAATAAATGTATTATTAAAATTAATATTATATTTAACAATTTATTTGTATATTTTTTATTTATTTAGTTATTTTCATTGATTCAAAAAAAAAAGAAAAACATATATATATATTTTTTGTTTTTATTGTAGAAAATATAATTTAATTAATAATAATAAAAAAATTGCAACATTGACACTGTTACTGAAATGTCCTGACTCAACACTCACCTGAATTGTCTTCTTAAGAGTTGCTTCACAACTACAACTGAATTTGCTTCATAACTGATGAATCCTTCAACATTACCACTTAATTATTTTTCGATTTACTTCTATGAAGCTGCTTTGACTCAACCTCTATCGTTTAAAGCTTCATACAAATAAACGTGATCTGACTCGACTGACCTCCTGCGCGACGATGCTGGATATCCGTACGGCCCGCCTGACCCGGGCGTTTCTGCTCCCCGGCGCCCCCTCTTGGGGGATGCTGTCCCGCCCACTGAACGACATCTCGCTCATCATCTGCTCGCTTCCCCCCGAACAGCGGGCATCGTGCCGCCCATCCCGGGCCTGCCCGTCCGCCCCGCGCGCCAGCACGGCCACGACCCCGGTGCGCTCGTTCCCCACGCCGTCCGCTCGCTGACTCCCGCTCCGTTCGGGCAGGCGCAGACGGGTGTTCGGGAGCAGCTGGAGCGCCGCTGCCTCTCCCTGGAGCGCTGCCACAGTCAAACTGCGCCGGCTCTCGTCTCGCTCGCTCTCCAAAGTCTGAAGTTCCCTCCCCTCGTGTTTCACACGCTCTGCTGTTGTTAAAATGACACTGGCTTTGCTTGACTGTCACTGAGCGAGCGAGTTGCTCTTGGTGTGAGCGCGGCTCCACAGGCTGTCCTGATCTCTCCTCACCTTCCTCCTTCTGCTCCCCTAATCTCTCTCTCTCGCTCGGTCTTCCCTCCCGATGCGTTTCCCCTCCCCTCCGTTGATCCTCCACACTTGATCAGCTGTAATTGGTTCTGCCGGTCTGATCCCAGCACAGCTGTACGACACCATCCGTTCTGCGAGGAAACCCCTCTCATTGTGCGCATACGTATCCGCTCACCTGCTTCACGCTTAATGAGACTTCCAGATCTAATGCGACCCGGGCCGCTCGTTTCATTTGCTCCGTCCTCGAGTGATGTGTGAGGCTAAATTATAACATTACGTTATTAAAAATAAATGCTCTTTACTGGCATCGATGCTTCCAATGACAACCATGGAAGGTTTCAAATTGACCAAAAGGTTTTTTGTAACAGAAAAAGGTTCTTTAGATTATTAAAAGGCTAATTTCTGCCATGAAATTGAAAAAAAGTCATTGCAACTTTTCATCTCACAGTTCTGACTTTTCTTGCAATTCTGAAAAGTCAAGTCCAAACTGTGAGCTGCAAACTCAGAATTTGATTTATTCTGATGAATTCTGATGAAAAAAGTCAGAGTCGCAAGATTTACTTGCAACTTTTTTAGAAGAAAAGTCTGAATTGTTAGATAAAAACTCATAATCCTGAAAAAAAAAGAAGTTGCAGTTACATTTTTATTTATTTTTTATTCTGTAGTGGAAAGAAGCTTGATTTATCTCAGTTTTATTTTATTTTATTTTATTGTTTTTGTTGGAAACAAGCTTGACTGTTTTCTTACAATGGCAAATTTATATTAAATTTATATGCAACTATATTTTTGTTATTTGAGTTTGAATTGTGAGATATAAGCTCTAATTGTGAGAATAATGTCAGAATTCTGAGAAAAGTCACAATTTCCATATACTTAATAATTTTTTTCAAAATAAACGAATAAATGAATGAAAGAATGAATAAAAAAATTACATTATTTTAAATTATTTTTAATTTTTTATTTAAATTTTGTAGCAGAAACATGCTTGACTTTTTCTCACAACTGCAAATTTATCTCACAGTTCTGACTTTTTTCTTGCAATTCTGAGAAGAAAAGTCCAAACTGTGAACTACAAACTCATAATTGTGCAATTCTGATAAAAACGTCAGAATCACAAGATATACTTGCAGTTTTTTAGAAGAAAAGTCTGAGTTGAGAGATAAAAACTCATAACTCCGGAAAAAAAAAAAAATAACAACCCTGTTGCAGTTACATTTTTTTTTTACTTTTTATTCTGAGATGGAAAGAAGCTTGATTTATCTCACAGTTTTATTTTATTTTATTTATTTTTTTAATTCCATGTTTTTTTAATTCCAAGCTTGATTATTTTCTCGCAATTGCAAATTTATATTAAATTTATATGCAATTATTTTTTTGTTATTTATTTATTTATTTTTATTTCGTGGTGTCTTCTCACAGTTGCAATTTATATCTATTCTGAGTTCATATCTTACAATTCAGATTTTTTTCCCCTCCAAATTGCAAGAAAAACGTTAGAATTGTGAGATAATTGAGAGATTTTATTGATATAAACTGGCAGTTCTGACCAGAAAAGTCTGAATTGTGACTCTAATTGTGAAGAATAAACTCTAATAACAAACTCTAATTGTGAGAATAATGTCAGAATTGTAAGACAGAAAGTCAAAATTACCAAATGAATGAATGAATGAATGAAAAAAATTACATTATTTTAAATTATGTTTTAATATTTAATTTAAATTTCATATCAGAAACATGCTTTTTTCTCACAATTGCAAGTTTACATCAATAACATCTCACAAATCTGAATTTTTTTCTCAGAATTGTGAGACAAAAGTCTGAACTGCAAATGAACATCTTGCAATTCTGGTTTATATCTCCCAATTATGATTTTTTTCTCAGAATTGCAAGAAAAAGTCCTGTGAGCTAGCATTTTATTTGTTTATTCTATGGCTTACATAAGCTAAAATAAAAAGAAAAGAAAAAAGTTATTTTAAGAATGCACAACAGTTCTTCTGTGGCACTGCTGTGAAAACCCTATTCTGGCACGTTTATTTTTGAAAGTGTACAGCCCTTGAGCATTCGTCAGCATGTTTAAATCTTTCTGCAGTTTTTAAGTGCTGAATTGCACACTGCGTTATTGCAGTTCATCACAGATTGTCTTGAGAACAGTGAAGACAGCTGTCAAGTGTTCACATGAAAACAATACGGTTTCAGCAAGCCAGACGTCAACGGCGCTCGGAAAACTTCCTCGCAGTGTTTGCTTTGTTTTTGTTATACTGTAGTACGGCACACTGGCGCTGAATATGGGTTGTAAAATCATAAATAATGATTGATTATTCAGCCGCGCGGTGCAGTGGACTGGGAAGTGTTTCTGCAGAATGCTTTTACAAGACGTTGCGTAACAGGAGAGCTTATCTCTGTGTGTGAGCTGTGAGAAATCTCTATTTTAGAGTGTTATTTCTGCAGACGTGATACAAAAGTGAATCTACGCAAAAACACAACTCGGCAGAATTTCCCCCAGACGGCCAGCGAATGGAAACTGCTCCAAGTTTGAAGTTGCATATTAGCATTCCGGTGATTTTGCAAGCGTGAGAAAAACACGTTGCGGATTTAGCTGACAAGATTTTCATTGTACACAGTAAATAGTTACTAAACATGGTTCATTCTGTTTTTACACATCGTTGGAGTGGGGAATCAAGAACTGGTTCTTATTCCGAAAACACTAAATTAATAAAAATGCACAGCTAAATGTTCTAAGAAAATGTTCTTAGTTCTATTTAAATCAGAAATTATTTTACTGGTTATTGATTTCATTTATTTTTTTCCAAAAGTACTAAAAGAATCATTAATGCAAATGTTAAGGAATCTGAATCACAACCCGAATTGTTCAATTCATCACAAGACCTGAATATAACAGCACAAACTCATAGCATCACTGCCGATGAGTCTGACCCAGGGATCCTGCCCAAATTGGAGCATAATTACATGAGTCAGGCTTGTTGGAGCGTACACCTGTAGTCAAACATGAGGAGGGAGGCAGACCGCTGTGAGACGGAAACAAAATC